>JAVIWB010003133.1:0-43673 GCA_031893035.1 Dermolepida albohirtum
ATACTTTTATTTTAATAATAATAATTTTGTTACTTAAATTATTATTTATAGGTTTTTTTTTTATTAATTTGTGATATGTGACATTTTTAAGAATAAAAAAAACAAATACACTATGAATTATATATTACTTAATATTTAATTGCTTCTATACATGTAAAGCCTTAAAATGTATGTAAATATAATAAATTTTCTAAAACAAATGAATAAGGAAATAATGTAGTAAACTAAAGTACGCATGGAATATATACAGTGTGTATATATTAATTATTAATATTAAAGTAAATGTCCGAAAAAACGTATTTTAACATATTTTTTGGAACACGCAATCGATTCGGATTGAATTCGTTGCATACAGTGGTGGACACAATGACAGGTGTGAGAATGATCTGCAAAAAATACAAACAATCACGTATATTCTATTATTTGTCCACATCTATTTTTTTGAACACCACTATATGTATCAGTCGTATTCTCAATAAAAGTCATAAAAGTCGTCGACTGTAATAATTTTTATTCAATTATATAATAAAAAACTGCAGCTGAAAAGTGCATATTATATTAATCTACTGGCTTAAAAGAATAATGTTATTAACGTATATGCATTTTTTTCCGAATATTTGGATACTACCTCTTCTACTGTTAATGTTAACTCGGTCTGTTACTCTTGGATCAGAATTTGCATATACAAAATATATAAAGTATAGTTATTTTTTAATGTAACGGTGATATTAATTTTCTCTAATCAATTAAAGTTAAACCTTTTCCACAATAATTTTCATATTCCATATACGCAATTCGACAACTAAGTTGTCATCATCAGCAGGTAATTACAGTGTCCCACCTGGAACCACGGAAAAATCCGTACAAAGACAAAGTCAGTGCTAGAATTACATTGTCGAAAGGCAAACACTGTGTTTGACTGGTTGTCGAAATACGTACACAGAATACGAAAATTGTTGTGGAAAGGGATTAATCTTAGTTGATAAATTTAATCAGTCACAGTCTCCATTAAAATTTACCTTCAATATACTTAATTACTTGAAATTGATATAATAAGTATCCATAACAGTTGATAGATTAAAATCCTATGTGACTTGGCAAAGTCGTGATTTGCATTTGAAGTTTGCTAATATCGTAATTATGGAATTATTGTCAACAAGTGCTTGATTAGTATAAATGAGTTTGCATTTTTTGTAACCGACCTATTATTTAAATTTCTCGACTTCATTTTCAAACGTTTACCATTTATTTTGAGGTTGCTTCGATATTTTTCAATGGCATTGAGATTTTCTAGATTACGGTATGGATATCTCTCGCTCAAAAATTAAGTTTTGCTGTTTAGTAGATAAGTGTTTATTCCATATTCGATTAATTGCATAACAAAGATTACTCATGCGTCCCCAGTGTCTAATATGTAATTACTGTAATAATTTCTGGCAACCCCTTCGTTAGTAATTGATTTACAAACAAAAGTAATTACTGGTTTAATTTGTAGGTCATATTTATAGATTCAAATTTCACTTGACGGAGGAATTTTAAGAACTTCTTCAATATCAGCTCCATTCCGTGATGCATAGCAATTTCTATTGTAAAACATCGCAAAAAAGAGTTTCTTGATGCTGCTTATAGAGGTGATATTAAAATCCTAAGAATTTCATTAGCCTATTGAGTCGTGTTTTTCAAACAAAACTTTTCGTTTGTAATTTGGAAAGAAAACATGGCAATTTTTGTAGTCTATTTAACTGAAAATATTCACACTTTATTGCTGGCTATGATTAAATAAAGTTAATATTAAAAATCAATACTTTGATATTAGTACACGGAAACGTATTAATATGCTTTAAATTGCGATGTACAATAAGCGTCAATTCATATATGATTTTAAATATATACTTTAATAAATTGGTAATAAATTTTTTTAAAATTTATTTAACCCCCTTAACTGTTTTATTAGAAAATAACCATATGGTG
This sequence comes from Dermolepida albohirtum, assembly GCA_031893035.1. NCBI lineage: Eukaryota > Metazoa > Arthropoda > Insecta > Coleoptera > Scarabaeidae > Dermolepida > Dermolepida albohirtum. The sequence continues at coordinate 1,972 of JAVIWB010003133.1, forward strand.
TTTCAATATGATTTACAGTAGAGTTCGTGTTGTTTTAATACCTATATACACACATTTTGTAATATTTACTTAAAAGTTTTGAATTTTAATTTTACACATAACTGTAAGGCATATAAAACCATGAACAAATTAGTTTTCCTAAGTACTTAAAATAAAACAAACTATCTTAAAATGTATCTGACAATATTAACTTATAAGAATTGAAAAATAGCACTTCGCATTACTACCATACAATATATACATAATTCGAACAGATAGCAAAATAAATACAAATATGTAGTATGTTTCATTTAACAAGAAAAAAGAAAACACAAAAAAACTTATAATGTACAAATTATACATATTTTTGAATATTCTAGTAGTAATGAAATTGAAAGACAATTTTTTCAAATCTTCTTTCTTAAAACTTAAATCTTTCATGTATTTGCCATTCTATATGATAGATGTAAATTGAGATAATATGTAAATGTAGTTTGGAATTCTGACATTGGAAACGGCCGTATATACTTTACATTAATTTGAAATGTAATAGCGTTACATATTCATTGTAGAATATATATGAGCCGTGTTATTTTAAGAAAGTTTGTCATTTAATTAACATAATAAAACACTAAAGTACACATCACCTAGAATACATTTGCAAATGTATACGTAAATGTACCTGTAGGATACATTAATCAGAAACAGATAATATAAATAGACATTTATAACATTTCAGTTTAGTATAAAAATATAAATACAGCACAACAAATGAATCGTGGCAGGTTGGAGGTGTAACAACATTAAAAACGAAGCAGATTTTAATATACAGACGATTAATTTTTTTGAAAATAAAAATGTTGCTACATATAAAGTTGCTATTTATTACTATTTATATGAAACTACCTAAAAAACAAACAGCAGTGATTTCGAAAGTTTTTAAATTACTGCCTTAAAATTTTAGCCTATCAACATTTATATACATTTCTGCAATAGGTGTATCCGCGTGTACATATTTACATATATATTTTGCTCAAAAAATATGGAACACAATATGAAACTGAATTATTGTTTGTTCAATATTTTTTGAACGCAGTGTATTCGCCAGGTACGAATACCAATTGTATTTTCTATGTTGATGTTCGATAAACTTTTAATAATCGTTCAGTGTTTAAATGTTTAAAGAAAGAAGCAGATTATTATGTGAAAATTTGCATGCTCTTTTGTAACGTTGATGCTGTATTGATGAATTTGAGTTTTTCCTTTCTGTCTCTCTCTCATATCTCTTTTTTCCTATCACAAAAAAACAACTGCAAGCTGTTCTTGTTTCGTAATTTATGCATTGAAAATGTGGCGTGATTTTCTCATTTATTTCTTATCATTGTAAAGGCTGTGATGGTTCAACGTAAAATAGTTTGTACAGCGCTTAAGACATTTAGGAGAATGTGTTTCATAACTAGTTAGTTTTTCTTTTCTACTTGTATAAATATTCCCTATAATTGCCCATTTTCAATGCGTAATTTATTGATTTAGGTTTATATTAATTGTATATATCCGGAAAATGTATGCAGTCAGTCACAAAAGTATTCGGACGCTTTATTTTTAATGTTCTAAAGAAAGCTATTTAACGTGACATACGACATTTTTGAATGACAGGTTTGCCGTTCCTGCAATGACAACTTAACATCTACTGGCTACAAACTGGCGCCACATGATAGAAGACGCACTAAAACTCCGGATGACAGTAAGAGCGAAGCTAAATGTTCTTAGATATGGACTTCATGTAATTATTCGTAAAAAAACACGATATTTAAATAACTTTTGAATATACGAACTTTTTCCGGGTGACTGAACACTTTTGAGACTAATTGTATGTAACACTTTGAACATTATGTATATTTGCAGTTGATACAATATATAATATATATATATATATATATATATATATATATTTCTCTTATTAATTTGCTCATTAATTTATTATTTTTAATTTACTAATTTTGCATTTATTTTCATATCTACAATGTTCTTAAATATCGTAATTGATTAGTTTTTGTTTAATATAAATGTTCTTCAACTGTCACAAAGATTCATAAATATAAAATAAATAAGTTTAATATAAATGTTAATCAGTTGTAATTTGCTCAACTATTTTCAAATAAAAATGAATAATGTTTATTAAAATATGTAAGATACATATTAATTGAATGCGTTGAATTACAACAACAAAAATACTATTATTTATGGAAGTAAGAAAAATATTATCAGTCATTTTATAAATAATCATAATGATAATGATAAGATTCTTTATAATGTTTATTGTTTAATTTTTTTAAATAAAACATTTCATGTACAAACAATTTTTTTAGTGTATTTTAGTTTTAAACAATAGCGATCTTAATATAAAAAATTAAACTTTTAAATATTTCTTTTTGTATTTGTATAATTATTTAAAATATAATAAAATTTCGATCTCAACCTTAACATACCTAGTTTTCCTATTAATAATAATTAGCCAACAAAATATTTTAAAAGCGTATTACTTATTTGAATTTGGCTTCAAGTATTTGTAAAAAGTTAGTATTCTATTTAACGAATGAAGTAAATAGGTAAATGATTAAAATTGATGAAGATTTATGATAACAATCCTACTTACAGTTAAGTGTGATTGTTAGTTGATAGAAATGCAAATCTACAGTTTCATTCATAAACCAAAGAAATCGATTAGCATATACGTATATTTCTATTCACTTTATTCTTTAATTATTATTTCACTAATTGATATACAATATATATTTTCTTATGGACAGTTATAAAGGTTCAACAACCATCATCAGCAGAAGAGTTTGTCATTCATGCGCATTTAAAATTTAGATTAGTTTGGGCCATCACAATACACAACAAAGCTTAAGAATTTAGAAATAGATATTTGTTCACTCTAAATGCCTTGAAATCATATTCAGATAATAAAAATTTAGCATATCACATTATCATAATACATTAAAGTTGTAATGTTCAAAGGAACGTTTTTCTTTTTTATATTTAAAATATTAAGTGATATTTTCATATGTGCTAGTAAAAAATGAGTGAGAATTCACTTTATTATAACCCAAATTAAATTATGCATCGTTTATGAAATAGGGATTATGCTTCTATTGTTTATATATCCCTTAACATCATATATACAAATTGCTGCTTTAAAGTACTTTATATGCATTGTTTATAACTTAGAAATATTTAAAATTCTTCTAATGACATGTTTTAATAAGTTTGAAAATTCAATTTAAATTTTGATATTTCTTAGCGTCGTTATTGTGTATTCTTAAACATTCCTTCGGATGGCACTTTACGCACCCGTGTTTATTATTATTCTATTTTTTATCAGAAGAAAACGAATTACAGAATTATCAAAATTCCGTAATCGAAAAAGGTGTAAATTAACATCCCAGAATTCCATTAATATAATAAAGATTAAGAATGAATATGAATTTCGACAAGGTTAAGGTCTAAACATCTATTTTAAAAAAATCGATTCAGTAGCTCGAAATCTATTACGACGTTGTAATGTGTAGATTATTTCCGTTACTCTGCGTCCTGTGGAAGACCATTGTCTATAACTAGTGAATCGAGCTGTAAGATTGTCTTTAACATTTCAGAATAAGTTTTATTACTGCTTCTTGATTTGTATACACATTAACCCACTTTCTGGTGACGATATGCATTTCCCATTTTACACAATTCACGCTTTTTCGATTTCGCATCATAACACTTTAAATTCCTAACAAAATATTACACGATAATGTTAAAGTAATATTAAAGTGTTTCAGCATCTTTATGTTGGAGAATGCGAAAACGAAAATTTTAAATGCGCAAAGGTACTATGGAAGAAATTCTTACTCTTGTCATGACGATCTCGATAAACAATTTCGAACATTTTATATACACTACAGATGGATAATACTTATCAAGGATGCATTCTACGTTTTAGCATATTACGCAGTCGTAGGAAAATATATCACTTTATGTTATTGATGTATTCAAATATTGGAATATAGTTAACAATTGTTGAAAAATCAACATATATCATGTCGCATTTACTTTTTTCTGTTATTATTAATAAATTGAAATATTTTTGCATAAAAGACAATTATTTCGATAAAATATACACTTAAATAATAATCTTTTATTCCGATTTTCATCTTGTTTTGTAGAAAACATGTATTTGATAAACAAAAATGATAAATACTAATTAGCATTTAATTTGTTTATGGATGACAGTTTTAAATTTAAAAGAAGTATAAATTCTTTGTCTAATATATTCTTAGTATTGACTTAGTTTCTTGGCGTAACAAATTTAATTTGTAATAAAACTACGACTGCACTATTTGTAAATAATTGATAACATTTACCAGGCGTTTCTTTTTTTATTACTAATGTCATCTCTCGTCTAATTGTCCAAATTCCATAACTTTTAACTTAAACGAGACAGCGCTAGATGGCACTAGAACCTCGAGAAAATTTCATTTTAGTTGATATAATATCGAATATTAAGAAGTTTATACTTTTGAATTTGGTAAATATGGATAAAATTTTAAAGAGATTAAAGCTATCTACATCTGAAAGTGACAAATATTAAAAAAAATAGATTGGATAGCGATGAATACTTTATAGGCACACACACTGCTCTACCGTTATTAAAAATAAACCATAATGTGTTGTGTTGTGAAGTCTTACAAAATATAAAATTATAAAAGATACTTCGACATAGCAACGATCCAGACAAAAAAAGGCCAGCCTATGGTAGTTATAGAGTTTAATTTCGTACTGCAAAAATCAGTAACATACCAATAACTGCAGATTTAATTATAATAAAACTTTTTAGCAAAATAATTTTACCTAGCAGCTGTTGAAACAACGAAAATGGTTTGTGAAAAAAAAGGTTAGATAGTTAAAAATAACTCCAAGTATGTTGAAACTCATATTAATAAGTTAGTTTCTGAAAAATAGGCAAAAAATTGTTGGTTTTCATTTATGTTCCGTAAAACGAAAATTAGTCGTATTTGTGTTATTGAATTTATAACATGTATATGTTAGATATGTAATTTTTATTAGATGTATTTTTGTTTATGTAGAAATATGTATTTGCTTACACCTAAATATCAATTTTTTATGCAGTTAGTATATTGTTCATAATTATAAATTAATAAATCAATATATTTATGAAGTATGGAACCTGGCGCCATCTAGTTATTAATAGTCAAGATACTGCCCTGTATATTCCTAAACATGGTTTGTGAAAAGGCTTATCAAACTATATTGATATTAATTTAATATTAAAATTAAATTTTATACTGTAGCAATTGTTAAGAGAAAATAAATTATAAATGAAATAAGACAATTCTCTACTAATAAGCTCTTTATTTAATTCTGAAACACGAATATACAGCAGCTACAAGTAATTTCTTTTGTTAATGGTATTTTATTAATTAAAAGAAATTCATGTAAATTGTAAATTAAAGTTTGTTTTATTATACGGTTATTATATTTAAATTTGCTAAACTAAATTGAATGAGTTAAATATTTCTTATTTAGTTCGAAACCGAAATTTAGTATTTAGAAGAAGAAATCTGTAATATCCCATAAACAAATTTAAATTTGAAATTACTGTCAACATCCAATAAACTGATTTGTAATTATAAATTGGAAGTTTTTTTGATAGTGTATAGGCGAATACTTTTTCGGAAGTGCATTTTTAATATAATCTGTATTAGTTTAAGCAAAATACAACAGTTTCTATAAATAAGTTTCATATAAGAGAATTATATTAAAAGTTAAGATATGTCAAATATTTTGAAGCTGCATACGTTGTTTATATTTTATAAGGGATCTTTTTGAAGTACACAAAATGTAAGGTATATTGCTATTATATTTAAAGAAAGTACAGTTAGGGAATACATTCATACCTTCTTGTATGCACATATGTAAAGCTAAGGAAAAATTATATATTCGTTAATTCGTTTTTAGACAGACAAATGTCTTAAAAATAATTCGTTAATTAAACAGTAAAGTGAATAACAAAGGGAAAGTATATAGGAACTAATTAAGGGTTACAAACCTTGTTATATAAATCGAGTTAAATTGATTCGAATTTAAAATTATTTACAAAATGGGAATGAAAATTTAAAATTTAGAAGTCTGCAGTGTTCATATCTACAAATAAATTTAAATTGGTATGAGCAGCTACAAATTCGTAAAATATTTTGGGGACGTATGGATGAATACTGTGTCTTAAGTATATTCATTTTTAACATTATTTGCATATCTCGTCGAATGAAGGCTTTTGTTGCCCTTTTCTATTGAAGAATTTTCTTTTGGATTTAGTAGAGGAGTGTCAAGTGGGAGGAGGACACGGAATTAAAAAATTCGAAGAGAGATATAGAATAATGCATATATTCGAAGAGTAAAGAGGGGCTTTAGAATTGATAATATAAAAATACATTAAACAATTTAAAAGCCAGTTATAACAAATAATAACGCTCTACGTTACATACCTATTATTACAATTTTTTTGCAGCCATTAAAATGTAGGGTGTTAATTTATTTGAATTACAACAGAAATCAAATATGTGTACACACATACACATTAACATTCGTGCACGCATGCCTATAAAATGAAATGTATTTACGTTAATTGTTTTTCGAATAACCACTTAAATGTCACGGAATCTGTTTATTAAACGCTGTATACTGATATGAATAAAACCACAAACTAATTAAATATTACACGTTTTTTTACGCGTCATCGAGTTACAGATAAGTTAAATGATAAAAGTTAATATAACTTCTGAAATTGATGAGGAAGTTATTTCTAAGTTACGTGAACAGTAATCGAAAATCAGAAACATTTTTCGAAGACAAAAAATATTTTTCTTTTAGAATTTCGTATATAACACTTCTAATTTTGTTAAAGAAATACTTTGATTACTACATATTTATTTTTGGATTAGAATTGAAAGTAAGACTACATCGTTTTCACAAGCCAATAATTTTATATTATTTCTGGCGGGATCTTGCTATAAATGAATTCTTTTGTTCAATTTATACTTTGACTTCGTTACTATAGATGAGATAAAATTGCGTAAGTGATTATTGCAGATCGTAACACATCTGAACAGTTGCCCACGAAATTATTTTGATATCTCTAACAGAGATATTCGACTTCGAAGTGGCGAACGAAATTCTTGGGAAAAAAACTTGTCCGTGTCGGTGAAATTATTTAGCGGCTATTGGCCGTCGATGAATGAAGGTTATGGATTTGACAGCCTTTAACCCTAGTGATTGCCGAATTTCCGTGATCCGACTCTGCTAATTTAAGTTATCTGAACTTTTTCCGTTTATGTTTTCTTTATTATGCTTCATTATTTCTATTCGTATATTAAATAATTCTTAATAGAGTATCGATTCGTTTATTCCGGCATGTATTCGGCGATTAGATGCGATTTTTTTTTATTATTGAATAATTCAAATCAAGTTAATTTTACGAGACTTATTTTGTCTATATTAACGGAGGCTATGTCCTGATTGGACCCAATTCATTTAATTGAAAATTAACTCCAAGTTCGTTTATTAAGTATGTAATCTTGAAAAACAAATTAAGTTCGCTTTACCAATAAAGAAATTTGACAGAAACCGCAGATTACGACTACTTAAATTTTTGTTATTTATTTATATACTTACATTATATTAGCAAATCGTTTGATTCGCACCGATACAAAAGGAGAAAGAAATCTATTTTATATAAATTGATAAATGACAAGAAAAAGTAATGCAAGTGCCTAAAAGTGGACAATTTGAAAAATATAACCAAAAATGAATAAACACTACCGTCCATAAGTTTAATCGCACTACAGATAATTTTAATTGCAGAAGGAAATAAAATATTTAAGTTAATATATTGAAATTTTATCCAAACTAAAATCATTTTACAAATTTGCACGTTGTTTAATCGCAAGCATTTTGTATAAACGAATGAACGCCTTATTTTCTATTTCAAGAAATAATATTCAGGTAAGAAACATAATGAGGGTGTCATGGAGATTATCCCTTACTCGGAATTGTTTATTGTATGGTTTATTACGTGGACGTAATAGCTAGTCTTTACCTGATATTTATGCGCTTGTAAGGGTATACTTTATGTCTATTACACAGTGAATACCCAGTATTCACGTTGCTAATGAAGTGTCAGCAAGTGCTATCGAGTGAGCGTATTTTTTTAATTGTGTTTAAAACATGCCAAGGAGAAAGCAACTAACTCTTGAACAAAAGGCAAGAATTATTGCTTTGCACGAAACAAAGCTTTCTAATAGAGTAATCGTCCGAAAACTAAAAGTTTCCGAGTATTGTGTTCGTCAAACTATGAAGAGAATGGCACAAACTGACTAACTCGGGGACCGAAAACGCAGTGGACGGCCGAGGATAACTACTAAAAAAGAAGATGAATATCTGAAATTAATGTACTTGCGCAATCGTCGCCTTACAGCCCCGGAAATAGCAGCACAATATAACGTACACCACGAAGCCACGATTAGCGTAACAACAACCAAATGCCGTTTAACTGAAGCTGGACTTAAAGGTGGAGTAGCAGTAAAAAAAAAACCACGTCTGTCTGCACAACATAAAAGTTTGGCCTATGCGAGAACACATAGGTACTGGACTGTCGAAAAATGGAAACAAGCCTTATTGACAGATGAATCCAAATTTGAAATTTTTGGAAATAAACGCCGTACTTTTGTTCGTCGTCGTGTCGGTGAGAGAATGTTAGATGAATTTGTGGTTAAGACAGTGAAACATGGTGATGGAAATGTGATGGTTTGGGGTTGCTTTGGAGGTGGTGAATGACGAAAGAAGTCTATTTGGGTATATTGCAAGAGCATGCTCTGTTCCGGAGTTTGTTTATCAGCAAGATAACGACCCCAAACACACAGCAAAGATTGTGAAAAGGTTTTCCGCTGACCAAACTGAAAGAGAAACCCTTATATTAATGACATGGTCACCCCAAAGTCCGGACTGCAATTCGATAGAGCTTCTGTGGGACTGTTTGGATCGTGAAGTGCGTAATATACCTCCTACTAGCAAGACAGATCTTTGGGGTAAGTTGCGGGATGACTGGAACTCTATCGATGAGGAATGTCTCGACCGACTAGTTGAACGAATGCCGTATTTGTGAAACCGTGATCGCAGCTAGGAGTGGTTACTTTGACGAAAGTAAAATTTAAGCTAACTTTTATAATATTAGATTAATAATGTCAATTTCTTGAATTGTATGTTAATTTAGTATTTTATAAATAAATTTGCCATGAAAATAAACAGTCTCTTTAATATCATTACGCAAGTAAAGTTATCTGTAGTGCGATTAAACTTATGGACGGCAGTGTATATACAGTCTTGAACACAATTACTCGCCACCCTTCGATTGAAATATTATACAGAAATAAAATATAGTTACGCGGGAATAGAGTTTAGGATATTAATTCATTATTAAAAATTAATATTTTGTGAAACCACCTTTTGCTTTAATTACAGATTTTATCTTTTTAGGCATAACGCCACGAATTTACAACGATCTTCTGCAGAAATCTTGTTCCATTCTTCAAATATTTTTTGAATTACACCTGTATAAGGGTGCCCTCTTCTTTAAAATGTAGCACAGGTATTCGATGGGTGATAAGTGTGGCTATTGTAATACTCTCACATTGTTTTCTATAAACCAGCGTGTAACATCACGTGATTTATGACAAGGGGTGTTACTTTGCTGGAATGTAGTAATCAGGAATATCTCCCTTAAATAATTTTAATGAAAACACCTCCAATACTTCTTCCAACGTTTGGATATAGTGTTACTTGTTCATACACCCTTCACACTCCAAATTCATAATGCTACCACCACCATGATTGGTTGTTGGGACAACACAGTCTGGGTGGTATACTTTCCCTTGCCGCCTTCGAACGTAGTAAGCTCCAGGTTGACCGAAAAGCTGTAATAAAGTAATAAATAGTCATTATTCACAAGAAAGATGTCTTTTGTAATTAAACAAATTAGTAAACCAAATATCTTATGTTTGCGGGAATGATAAACAATTATTTTAAACATACCTCTGCATTAGACTCATCTTCGACCAATCCTCGGCGGCCTAATTTTTATATTGTTTCGCTCACAACAGTCTTTTTTGTTTGTGTGTTGCCATTAACAGCGCTTTGTGTCGAGCTTTACAACCTCGTAAACCAATGGATTCTATGCGTCTTCTCACTGTACGCGAGGAAACTGTTATCTCATGGCGCTGTGAGATCTCGGTAGCATCCTCTCTAAAACTCCATCTTCTCGGGCAGTTGTTTTATGTTTTCGTCCGCTTCTTCATTGATCTGAATAAGACCCACTCTCCTGATGCTTATTTAACGTCTATCTCACTGTACTACGAGCGTACTTAATTTTTTTTCAAAATTTGATATCGCCATTCCTTCTGAAACTAAAATAATAATTTGTCCGCGTTCCACTTCACTAAGTTCACGCACTTTTGGCATAATGTCGCCAATGGTAATATTGTATATAAATCCGGTGAAAGTATCCTTTCCTTTTCTAGTTGTATGAATACTGGCATAGTTTTGCTGGAGTATGCGAAGCTGTTTCTCTTTTTCTTCTTTCCAAGTGTTCTACTTTGTCTTCCCGTTATGAATTTTATATCGATTGGATTGGTATGACATTGTTCGCTAAATCCTTACCGAATGCATTGTCGAATGCTGCTGACATAGAATATGTATGGAAGTAGTATATTTAAATTACATTCCTTTTCATTACAGGAGATTATTTTAGATAAAATTAGTTGAAATAGTTATAAAGTCTGTTTCATAGCGACCCTGTGAGATTTATTATGTTTTCATGTCTCGTTAGAGTACGTGCGATGGCTTTCTTTTGGCTTGTTCTTTTTTTTTTAATTAGAATTAGAGAATGGTTTTTCTACATAGATTTTCGCTTCAGGATATTAACTGCCCATTTGTAAAAATCGCGTTTTTGTCACGTTTTCACAATGACACTGCTAAACTCGTATTATATATATGTTCGTTTAGTTTACAATACCCTATTAGCAGACCTACTATCAGATCTTTTGTCATTACCTAGTAGGTCCATTATGCTAAGATTTCAGCCCATCTTTCCAGCACTAAATACCAAATAACAAATTTGAGCTGGTATAGACACATTACTACTGTTTGTTTGCACAACATACATTCATACGTCTCTTCGTTTGTTTTACATCGATCATTTTGCAAAATGAACACATTTGGGATAATAAAACTGAACGGAAAGGAAGTGTCAAAAGATCTGCAAAAGAAAAAGCTGAAAAAGGAAAAAGTATTAGCATATGAGAGAAAGTTTCTGTTATCAAATGAAAAGATAAAAAAGATATTTCACTATTGAAATAATAGAACTTGAAAGAAGAAATGCAACTTACAAAATTTCAATAGAAGTAATTAATACAATTCTATGGATAACGTTGATAGGATTGACTAACATCTGACAAGTTATCAAAAGATAAGAAGGGTTGACTAACATCTAATAAGTTATCAAAAGATAAGAAAAAAATATAAAATATTTATGTACCTTCTGTATCAAAGAATGTCGAATACGTTTGATATTTATTCAAAACAAGGGGGTTCAAAAAGTCATTTACAATTTAGATTAGATGTAGGAACATCTACACATTTAATGATACATAAAGTTATAGTGATCGATGAAGTGGATCTCATATTCGGGGGGAAGATCCTATCATCTAAATTGTAAAAAATACTGAAACAGAGTCAAGCCCATGTAGATGTCCTAAAAGTCGTAATCAAGGCCAACTTCAGCAGACGTATTCAAGGAAACCAAGAGATCTCAGAAAGACGTGACGACAGCAATAGGTTTTGAAAGGTTGTAAAGCAAGAGGTTCTATGAACAATTCACGAAATCTATCTATCTGTCCAGATTACGTTCAGTAAACTAAATATTTGAAAAAAAATGGATAGCGAAGTAGTAACTAGAATGTCCATCATTGGCCTCTTCTACATTGTAGATAGACATACTATTAAAATTACACCACTTACAGAAAAGAAAATGTCAACACGACAATATAAAGTGCGTTATACAAAGAAAGACAATCATGCAAAAGAAAAATTATAGAATAAATTTAATAAAATTATCGCTTTTGTTTTTCCTTGATATTATCTTATAAATATTACGGAAAAAATATGCAATTTTTGGTCACCTGTATATAAGTAATTAGACTGGTAAGTGACCTCATTTAATCCAAATCTCTTGCCACCAGGCCAAGTTTTAGATTAGGAAAAAGAAAAAAGTCCATTGGGGACAAATCTGGCGAATAAGCTGCATGCGGAAGCAGTTAAAAATGTAGTTCATGAATTTTTATCATTGAAACAGACGAAGTGTGAACACGTGGATTATTTTGAAGAAAAACCACACGCTTCTTCCCAGGCGCAGCCTTTTGCGTTGTATTGCATCGCGAAGTTAATCTAAAAGGTATGGATAGTAGGCGCTTGTCGTCGTTTTACCTTATTGAAGATAATAGATAAAGAAGAATCCCAGTGGAGTCCCAAAAGACAGTAGACGTAATCTTTCCGGCCGAGACTGCACATTTTATCTTTTTCAGAGCATTCAACCCGCCTTCGTAGATTCTGATTGTGCTTCGAGGAAACTGAATGCTCCTTTTGTGAGGAGGCTGATCTTTTTCTTTAATCATTTATAAGATTTTTTTTTGAAAATATTTCTTAATGGTATTAATAGTATTTTAAATTAATATTACTTGTTTAGTGGTATAAGGGTTCCATTTTATAATATTTGACAATAATATTTTTAACGTTTGCGGACAAAAAACTGTATTCGTGTAATTTTAAAGCATTTGTTTCGTAAAAATATACAATTATAACTTTCTACTTTTCAGTATTTTTAATTAAACATCTTTATAAATCGCTTACAAGTTTATCATGTTTACTTTGTTCTAACTCTGACACAATTCAACTCATAACTTATGAAACAGCTTGGATTTATTTCTCAGATGGAGTTTACTAGTGCTAACGTTTCATTAAAAAGAAAAATTCTGTAGTAAAATTATGATATCTAGATGTCTGAATGTTGGTGGTGATGTTTTATTATTAACTAAATTATTCTTAATGTATATTAAAATTAATTCCTAAATATTACCGAAAAACTTTCCACTTATTTATTTTGGAAGAACCTGTTTCGTACTTTAAAGGAAATATACCGTTTCAAAGTAAGGTATGCATATTTAAATTATATCTTTCCACTGCCAAGTTTAACTTGACTTGAAGTTCTCTGTGCCGTACTTTTAAATTTTAAATGCCACAAAGTGAGATAAAGACTGGGGATTTAGAATTTCTTGCGTTACCTACAGCTGTAACGAAATACTTATTAGAAAAGTTATTGAACACTTTACAAAAATAAAGAAAAGATATGTATGTATTAGTATATTTCGATAATTATTTTTCGGACAAGAAGAAAATTGCATATTGTTAGTTTTAATACTAGTGTCTATACTACATCATCTATCTTAATTATCCACAAAGATACACGAAATTGTCAAAAAAAATTCTATAAATGAGCGACATTTATTTATTTCTTTCCATAACACTTATCATATGTTCTACTATAAGATATGTGCGTTATGGACCTCTCCCCCGGATGTATGTGAGTCCGTCCATCTGATGCATCTGTAATAGTAAAGCGTAGTCGTATCCTCTGGGTAAGTAGATACTATTAATTGCAAAATTTTAATATTTTAAGAAGCGGGACTTTACCCGCTGACTTAAGTGCTGAGGAGACCAACCAACCGATACATATTCCAACTTACAACGAAAGCAAAACCTTTTCACAAGGATTATATTCTTAAAATATCGAGTTTTTCAACAAGGACATAACAATTTTGTATGTAAATAAAACAGAATAATTGAGATATTGAGCTGAAATTTATTCCAGGTGCAGTACACATGCTACATTTAACTATGGAATTCGATCTCGTTCATATGACTATCGTGAGCACGTTAGCAGCGATCGATTCTGTGGACCTAATTTTACCCCACTCTTTCGCACATATTGGCCAGAACGTTGGCAATCTCGCGTTCGACATTGTCCCTGAGCTCCTCTAACGTTGTTAGCTTGTTAGCACAAACCAACGACTTAACGAAATCTCATAAAAACAAATCCAACGGCGTTAAATCGCATGAGCGAGGTGGCCACTCGATCGGACTATTTCTCGAGATTACACGGTTACCGATCTTCGCCTTCAATAGATCAATTGTTTGACCATGGCACATGGCATGTGGCACCATCTCGTAGGAACCACATATCACTGATGTCAAGTACATCCAATTCTGGCCAAGAATAGTCTTCCAACATGGCACGGTACGAACTCTATTGATCGTAACATGGCGATCATTTTCATCGATGAAAAAATATGGTCCAATCACACCTCCAGCATAAAATCTCTTCAAGCACAAGGGGGTTTGTTACTGTCCAATAATGCATATCAAAAATGAGCTTCATCGCTGAAGATGATTTTTCGGCGAAATTCAGGATTTTCTTCAAACTTTAGCAGAACTGAACCGGAGAAGTTTCGGCGCTTCAAATGATCCACAGGCCTCAATTCTCGAGTTAATTTGGTCTCGTAAGGATGCAAGCCCCGTATAATTCGCCACAATGTGGTTTGAGAGATTTACAATTCCCGTGAATGACGTGGAATCCAATGATTTGGCTCATTTTGAACTGAAACACTTACGGTTGCGATATTTTCGGTACTAGGACTGGTGTTGTCTCACTGACATGGGAATATCCAATAGTGAATATTTCGACTCGAATTTATCCACTGTAGCACGCACAGCCTGTTTGGTGGGACGATAATTACGACCGAAAATTGGAGTAAACGCTATTAAAATTGCGATAACCGACTCAGAATTGCCATAGTAATTTTTAATAATTTCCAAATGTTGCTCGTTCGTGCACTTCACTATGATAAAAATCACTATGATAAAAATGATAACCTTGACAGATCATGAAAAATGTTCCAGAGTGCGTTTGTATTAAACGACAAAACTATTATGTCTCTATTGGAAAACCCCTTATTTGGATATTCGCAAAAAATCCTAATAATTCGATATATACAATAATTTGATAGTACTGTAAGTAGCAGAGAAGATTTTCACATCATCAGCGTAGGCAAGAGCGTGACACGATAAAGCCATTAATAAAAAGGCACAGGTCCGATGCTAGACGCTTGCGGGACACCCGATGCAGATACGTATAACTACGTACTCAATGAGTGAGAATGCACTATGGAAGATGTAATTCATTCAAATTATGGCGCGTTATGGAATATAAAACGATGATAATGGAGTAAATTAATTTATAATTAGAAAATAAGATTTTTAAGCAAATTTATTTGATTTGAAAATCACTTTTGTTCGATTTTACCCACCATTTTTTAGCTTTTTAAACTAAAAAATAATCTCTCTCTCTGTGTGTGTGTTTGTATGTATGTGTAATGTTGGTTTCTCGGTTTCGCCGCGTGAGTTCTTCCTCTTGACGGACGGTGTGTTGGCGTTTCAATGGCATCACAGCTATCTTCTTCTAGAATTTCTCGTGATGATAGGTGAACGAGTAATACTTCACACCATGCGGACGAAGAACTCACGCGGAGAGACCAACATCATATATTATACCCGCGCGAAAGCATCAAATTTTTCTTTTATATATATATATGCATATATGCTGAATCACACACAAGTTTAAAAAAGCTATTTTTAACAATAAAACTTTGTTTAAGAATTAGTCGTTTTTTTATATTACGTAGGTTACTTCAATAATTTTACGGATGATACAAAAAGAATCAATTATTTTCACCGACTTTTTTTATTGTTTTACAAAATATTAGCATTTATGATCTATGTACTTCTGCATTCGGTGGAACTACGTCTCAAAACATCGGATCCATTGTTCTTCAGTCATCTCAGATACGACGTTTTCGTAGGTTTCCGTCACAATGCTCGTCTTTGAGCGAAACACGTTCATGCTTGAATTCGTTGTACCTTTGTTCAACAGTCGCCAAGGATAGTGCTTTATCGCCAAATAATCGCTTGATTATTTGGAAACAATTTTGTCGAGTGAGACCATTTTTAGAATAGCAGAAAATCATAGCTCCCAAATTTTCGCGCATTAATTCCATTCCTCACAATTGCTAGCATATGTTGTCTCTTTTTACTAATTTTTTAAATAAAGTAAGTTACTTTATTTACAAAATAAGTAAAAAGAGACAACAACATATGCTAGCAATCCGTAAATGTTATTTGGACTAAAAAATCTCGGAAAATAAGGCAAAAATATTTTCGACAGCGTCACATTACGGGAAGTAGCTGAATCGCGAAACTTTTAAAGCGACCTACGTATTTATGCTCTTGTGATTGTGACAAGTCGGAAAGACGACCAAATTGGGCACTAATTATAACTGAAGAGTCTGTTTAAATATAATTATTAGAATTTAATGAAAATGATTAATAATTTTGAAATTTAGTTACATTATTATACACTACCGGTCATATTTATTTGCCCACCCTTAGTTTTAGCCAAACTTATTAAACTATCAAATGTGTACTGAAAATTTATTTATTGTACCAATACAATAGTGTAAAATAAACATAAAATAGTTACATTTTTCTTATATAAAAACTTTATCATTAATTATTATTAAATTTTGCTCTCATCAATGTGCCCACCTTTATTTTTGATAATTGCGGCACATAACCGCGGCATCCTTTCAATTAATTTTTGCAGTGTATCTTCTGTAATTTGTACCCAGGCTTCTTGAAGTTGTTCCCACAGTGCAGTGGTGGATGATAGAGCACGTTCTCGAATC
This sequence comes from Dermolepida albohirtum, assembly GCA_031893035.1. NCBI lineage: Eukaryota > Metazoa > Arthropoda > Insecta > Coleoptera > Scarabaeidae > Dermolepida > Dermolepida albohirtum. The sequence goes on from JAVIWB010003133.1 coordinate 18,921, forward strand.
TTCCGGTCCAATTCTTCCCAAAGAAGCTCTATTGGGTTCAGATCAGGACTTTGCGCTGGCCATACCATTATAGAGATTTGCCCTTGCTCTTCTAGTTGACGCAAGTAATCGCCACACAATCTAGAAGTGTGTTTCGGATCGTTGTTCTGTTGAAATACAAAGTTTTCGCCAAGAATCCTTAGTCTTGAAAGAACAGCGTTATTTTCTAAAATTTCCTTGTAGCCTTCTTTTCTTAGGATTCCCTCAATTTTGACGAGATCGCCTACAGATCTTCCACCAAAACACCCCCAAATCATTACTGAACCTCCTCCCTGTTTTACGGTAGGCGCAATACATTCTGGCAGTACTCTTTCTACTGCGGATCTTCTTACGAATATTTGCCTTTTACTACCGAAAAGTTCAAACTTCGATTCGTCTGTTCACAATTTAGTCGTTTTATCTTGTTTTGCTTTCGTAGTAGTGGTTTTCGCAGAGCAATTCTTCCGTATAAACCCTTCTTGCCTTAACCTTCTCTGTACCGCGGACACACTAATTGGTTTAGTAAGCGCTCTATTCATTTCAGCAGCAATTTCTGGTGCTGTTTTTCGTCTATCGTGTCTACTTATCCGTATTAGATGCCGGTCATCTGCAGATGTCGTCGCTTTGCGTCGTCCAGATCTTCTTTTGTTGGAAAATGTACCACTTTCTTCAAATTTTTCAACGTTATAATCAACGGTCCTGCGATTTAATCGTAATTCTTTTGCAATTTCGCTATTACTTTTACCCGTACGATGATAAGCAATTATCATAGCATGCACTTCAACAGATAATTCCTTCGTCTTCGGCATTGCATTAAAATATTCACAATAACTCTCTATTTCACTGTTTACGCAACAAAAGATGAACGATGACTGACATAAAATTTATTTTCCTTTTTGAATAACACATCCTAATATTGTAATTAGTTAGTACAATAACACAATATTGGTAATACCTTTCGGAAATGCAGGTAAAACTGTTAATACTGTAGGGATTAGCCTATATAATATTTATGGTATTTTTCCAATTTATGACACCTTTACGATATATCATAAACAATTTAAGATTTTCGTAGAAATTCATATGGAATTACTTCCACTAATAATATTGTTGAATAATTATAATACAGATTTTTCGAAAGATAATCCGTATTTCAGGAAACACATAAAATTGGGGTGGGCAAATAAATATGACCGGTAGTGTATATTTAATATTTTGAATAGAAACCCCCGCCCTCCTAAAATTTAGAGATTGTAGTGATTTTCAACTTGGTGGGTGGAATGGGGGCCAGCTTGAGTATCGCTATATTAATGCGTTTCCTCTACACGTTGGTCGGTAGACCATAGATTAACTTCTTTCTTTTTGGCGCGACCATCTGAACTACTCGTTTAATAATAATTAGTTTCCTTGCACTCAGAGCTAAATAAATTTCAATTTTTCTTTGATACATGTAATACTGAAAGTGCATTAAAGTACAAATTGACGTTTATTTAGCAGTGAGGAAAATAAATTCATGTTTCAAATGTAGAATAAATTTCTATATTTATAATGTAATGTATTTCTTTCTAGCTGTTATTTTAATGGAATATGCGGTCTGACGTTTGTGCACATGTTCTAATATTTAAAAATTCTATCTAGAAATACATCAATTATATACAAACAATACTATATTTATATGAGGATTATTCACTTTTTAATATTTGAATTGTGTTCTCGAGCAATAATAACTGGGTGTTTTGTTACTTTTATCTTCGAGTTAAAGTTTTTTAAGAAAAATCTTATAGGTACAATTGATTACAGGTTTACATCATTAACACTTTCTTCTTCTATTAAAGACTCCATCGATTTCAGCTTTTTTCCTTCAACATTCGTGCTTGAATTAGGTAGTGTGGAAGTATAGATCAGAGATAGCATCAAGAAACACATATAGAAAAACTTATCTTTATATTATATACATTATTTCCTATGCTTGACTTCTTTCTTTTTTAGTGAAGAGAATGCTTAATGTACTTAGCAAGGTGAAAACTCTATCTCGGAACCACTTTTTGCATTACTTCAGGATGGCACCTTATAATTACCTTTAATTGGCTATCACCGTTGCTCCGGTCTCATTTTTTTCGCTTTCAATACCCTTTCCATGAACCTGGCGATCTACTGCCAGGAATCGTTTCCAGATAACATTATTTCCACAACGTCAAGGGTGTCAAGGGTGTCAAGGGGCCTAGTTCTGCTTGTAGTGCATCTCTGTACTCGCTCTACCTCTCGCACTCGAAAAAGGTGTGTTGAGAATGGTGCGTCTTTTATCTTCTGCATTCCTGATATTGGCAAGCTGCGTTCTCCATCTTACCTATTCTGGTCAAGTATGTATTAAAGGACCCGTATCTACTGAGGCACTGGGTAAAGTAGTAGTTTACCTCACCCTGGTCGCGGCCTCTCCAGCCTGTGATATTACGAAAAAAATCTCCTCGTCCATCGTCGTCTTATTTCATTTCCTCAACGTTCTTGCTCGAGTGAGCGCTTTAGCTTCTGCCTTCGTTTGTGATGACCGCCGCAATGTCATCCGCATATCCTATGAGATAGCGAATTTTGAGGTAATTCCATTCGGAAGATCAAGTCGTAGGCCACATCCCACAAGTCGAGACCTAAGATGGAGCCTTGCTCTGCTCTAGCTGTTATCTTTTTCGTACACAGATAGTCATCGGTTTCATAGATGAGCTTCCTTTTGCTAAGGCAACTACGAACTGAATTGTGGGCATTCTTCACGGCCAACGATACCAGCATAACCAGGAGCCTTGGGTAACGATCTTCCCGCTGAACATCCTCGAAGGTCTCTTCCACTCGTGCTACCGCACCAACCGTAGATTGTCTCTTTCTAAAACGATACTGTCTATTGGATAAGTTCCTGCATCGTCAATGCTTATCTCCAATCGTGTCCTCAGTAATCTTTCGAAAAGTTCGTCGGCCGTATCTAACATGCACTGGATAGTTCCATATTATTTTGAAAAACTAATTAGCATAGAAAGAAAAATAGTAGTATATCCGTAAATAAAGTGAGACAAAGGTTTTCTACTAAAAAATATTAATTATCTAACTTTTTCTAAAGTAAAACTTCACTAGTTTTAAACGACAAAATGTAAGAAAACTACGTGTTACCTACTAAAAATTCGTACCAAAATGGGCTAGAATTAAGTTTATTGGGAAGATTGAAATCAGGAATAAAAAGTGGATTATTAGATTCCTTAACATACATTTTCTAAAATCGGAATTCGTAAAAAATATGCGGCGCTCAAAAGAATTTAGAAATGATAAATACATTTCTATGCTACGATTACGTTTGGGTTTATTTTTTCAAGCGAAAGCCTTCTACCGCCCACTTTTGAAAGTTGATTTCACTTCCAAAATGCTTCTTCTATATCTTTCAGGTAAAAAAAGTACAAAAGCCTACCTTGCCCGTAAACTTCAGTTGGTCCCCAAAATCTTCTATTTAAAAAGCACAAATTGGCTAAATAAAAAATCTAAATCGAAAACTAGACTGGCAGTTATATCAATGACACGGTTCCAGCACGGAAGCCCTGAAACAGATAGGTTTCCCATTTCTTCAGATTTCACAGATTAGTTTTATATTAGGTGCTTAACTTATCTTTTACTCTGTTCATGTAGTGTAAGGTTCCAGCCCGGAAGCCCAGAATCTGATAGTATGGACAACGACCGCGGAAGTCTACGTACCAGATTAAATAGGAAACCTATTGTTAACTTGTTTGTAAACAAACAACTAGGTAACAGGTAATAATTGTAAGAGAACATGTTTTATAAATAGTGCACTGTACATTCAATTATAACACGTTAAAAAGGTGCTACATTTAAATTTCGATGTGATACCTCCCTACAATGTTTGTAAAAAGAACTATTCGGATACAAACCAATCAAACCATGTTCCATTTGTTACCATTTAAGATGCGCCAGCGTGATACTAGCGTTGAAACTATACATGAAATTGCAATAATATTAAATTTCTCTTTCCTCTTAGATGGATAAATATCACTAAATAAATCCCTTACAGAATTTATTATATAAACTGTTAAAATTAGAGCTTTCCTAAATTTTATTTCAGCTACGTTTTGCGTATTAAATATTAGAATGAAATATTTGGTATCGAAGAATATCGTTTTTATTCGAACATATTTTTTACATTAAAAGGTAGCATAACAGATTTTGAAGGCCTACAGCTTCGAAACAAGACAACCGATTATTATTACATCAAATTTATTTAACAGGTATTCACTTTAAAACAGCTTGAGCGAAGGGCCGGAAAAAATGTCATTGATGTTCGAGGTGGTTCAGGAATCTATCACTGGATCTCTGTGTCAAATCACCTATATTTTTCATTTCTCTCGAAAACAAAATCTCGAACCAAATTCTTAATTTCGAAATCGATCCGAATATCTTTTTTCTGCAATGTTTCGAAATTGTAACAAATAATTTTCTATTTGTTTCAAAAAAAAAGTCTTGGAGGAATTTAATTAAACGCTCAATGAAATTGCTATTTTTACCTCTAGAATATATTGCAGTAATTAAAACACTTCTACCCACATCAATCGGATTAAATTTAATAAATAATCCTCATATTCAATATATGCAATGAAATAAAATGTAATTGTAGACATGAATGTGAACATTTGAATATAATAAATATAGATCTAATAATAAAACGTAGTAATTATGTATATAATATTGATATACATCAGCAACAATGTAATTATCTACGTAAATAAAGAAAAGTTAGGTTCCTTAAATTTAAAACGTTTTGTGACAGTTATTGTTAGCTCTTTCGATAAAAACTTTTAAAAGAGAAGAAGAAGGGTTGACGCTTTTCCTGTATAAAAATCCAGGAAATCAGTAAGAATTTTATCGTTTGATTACCGAGAAAATAAAGGAGAAAAAACCTGATTTAGCGAAATTATCTTTTTTTAAATTTAGTATCCGTAAATTACCTAAAAGAAGATGTACATAATTGGACCAATTTTCAAATTGACAATAAGTTTTTTTTTTCTTCTTTATATTGTAGTATATACAGGTTAAATGAGATCGAAGCAGGTTATTTACAAATATCAGTATCGGTATATATGCACATATAGTTCGTCCAGTTGATCTTTTAACATACGCCATTATTTAATGTAACAATAATAATAACGTTATTTCAACCTATACCACATAATTTCTATTTAACAGAGCGGGACAAAACATAAATACTAAAACAAACGTCTGTCTGCCGAACGTAAGGTTTAAGTGATGAAAATATGTAGACGTTACTATACATTGTATTGTATAAGCTGGAAGAGTAGGGAAAATATTGGTGCACTTTTGATTAACTACTGCTTATTTAATATGTATGTATGGCAATTTGTCGTTAATTTGTTATGTTTATATTTAATGTTTCTTTTTGTTTAAATTATATTTAATAATAATATTGTCGTACATAATTTGATAAATAATGATTAAATTAATTCATAGGAATAAAAATCGATGACGTATATAGAAAGATCAATTAAATAACGAGATTGGTGTGAGAAATGTTATTAATTGCAAATAAATATTTAACTTTATCCCCTTCAACATACTCTCCTTCCCCATCCATATGTATGCTATATACTACACTATTGTTCAAAACAATGCTGTAGTTCATCAACAACTCTGCCGTTTTTGCTTTTACATGTTCAATAGACTGAAAATGTGTTCTCTTTAATGTACTTTTCACTTTTGGGAACAGGTAGAAGCCACATGGTGCAAAATCTGGCGAATACGGAGGATGATCAAGCACATCAATGAGCTCGTCCTCTGAAAACTGCTCCACAGATAGGGTATTGTGAGCTGGTGCGTTATCTTGGTGCGGAATCCACTAATCGTTTTTCCACAAATCTGTCTTTTCTTCCTTACTCTTTCCCTCAGCTTGATTAGAACTTCTTTGTAGTATTTCTGATTAACGGTTTGACACCGACATCCAGTCAGTCATGATAACATCCTTGACATCGAAAGACTACCAGGACGTTCAGCATCTTCGACCTCTTCTTTACCTTCAGAAAACCGTTTGTGCCATTCAAAAACTCGTGTACGTGACATAACATTATCACCAAACACCTCCTTTAACATTTGTAAACATTCTGTTGGTAATTTTTTTAATTCGATGTTAATCCGCTGCTTGATTTTTATGTCAACCATTATCACGGCGCTATTAAGTAACAGTGTCCTCGACAATTAAAGCTTGAAAGTAAACTAAAGTAGACAGATAGACGAAACTACGAGTTGTTGCTTGGGAAGTATCAAGGTCAATGGCATTCCAATTACAGCCTTGCTCGATACGGCCGCACGATAGAAGGAGCCCAGTCTTCTTATTTAATTGCCATATCTCGAAGGTTGCTTAAAAAATTTTGCGAATGATACTGAAAAAATCAATTATTTTAATCAATTTTTTTTAATTGTTTTTCAAAATATTCGCCTTAATACTCTATGCACTTCTGCATTCGGTGGAATTAGTTCTTAAAATATTGGGTTCATTGTTCTTCAGTCACCTCAGATACGAGGTTTTCGCAGGCTTCCATAGTCGCATTAAATTCCAATCCACGCATTTTGTCTTTTATGTATGGGAATAAAATAAGTCACACGTGAAGCGGCTAAAAACTTTGATGTTTGAGATGCGTTGTGTGATGATGCAGTATGTTGATGCAGAATGATTCGTCCTCTTGGTCATTTCTCGCGCCCTTTTTGGCATTTAGCATTGACTGTGAAACGATCCCCTAGAGGAATAGTAGCAAGACGACCGCTGCGTCCGGAAAAAGAAGTCACCATTTTCTTGTCAGAGCTTCGTCGGCGTCTCACTTTTATGGATTTCTCCTCGTCTTTGAAGACCCATTGAGGCAGTTGTGGCTTACTTTCTGGCTCGCAACAATAAATTCAACTCTCGTTACTTGTAACACACTTGTAACACTAATTTTGTTCGACCTCAGTTGAATTTTTTAAGTATTTTTTGCACCAACCCATACGCGCTTTTTTTGAGCTTCCTTTGAATTGCGTGGTATCCATCGAGCGGAAAGCTTTCTGATGGTAAGATGATCGTGCAGGATAGTTCTGATTTGGATCATAAGTGTCTCTATCATGTTGTACACGATGTCGATGTTTTCAGGAGTGACTGTGGTGGAAGGGTGTCCCTCACGATGCTCGTCTTTAAGTGAAACACATACGCTGGAACTTATTGTACCACCGCTCAACAGTCGCCAAAGAAGGTGCTTCATCGCCAAACAATCGCTTGATTTTTTAAGAATACTCTTGTCGAGTGAGACTGTTTTTAAAATCGTAGAAAATCATGGCTCGAAAATTTTCCTGCGTTAATTCCACTTTATCACAAAACTCATTTTATTTTAAAAATTACTAAAATGAGGCAACAGCATACGCTAACAATCTGTAAATGCTATTCGGACTAAAAAGTCTCAGAGAATAGGATAAAAGTATTTCCGACAGCTACACTTTACGGGAAGAAGTTGAACCGCAAAACTTTTAAAGCAACCTACGTATATGCAAAAGTTTGCACTTAAATATTCACCCGTCAATTGCTAATATAATATCTGTAAGCATTTTAATATATTAAAGTAGGACGTAAACACCTAAAAGGAGTTTCGTAATCTAGTTTTCGTATGCATGTTTATGTATGAGGTTTATTCGTGATCATCATCTTATTTTATTAACAACATAATACCGTCTTTTTAATATCTTTGAACTAGTGTCGCTTCTACAATGAAAATAGTTTTAGCATCATGCAATTGCGAATTTTGAATGTTTATTTTCAAAATCAATAAAGTAATTTTATTTAACATCTCCTGTTAGTTTAATATGCATATTTTACATTTGGCGGAAGTTCAGTCTTCCTACCCTCTTTTTTTACCCCATTTTATTACTGATATCGAGCAAATCATTCTTTCGAGTATTTTTACATCGTTTTCTCACCGTTTACTGTTCTCTGCTTATATGTATTTGAATTAACAAGATGTTCTCTCTCTCTGTTCACTATAAATACGAGGGATGTTTCCATCGTTCAAGGAATTTGGCTATACTTTTTTTATTTTGTCAACTTGCATCAAAATTACAATGTAATTTTTTCATATACTCTGCATTTACTTGAATACACTTATTCCAACGACTAACTAATTTTTCTAAACTGTCCTTAAACAATTTCTCCGAGATCTCTGCAATACACTTATTTATGAGAAGTTTTACCTCATTTAAGCATCTCATAGCGAATTTTTCAAATTTTTGAATAGATTATAATCACGAAGAACCAAATCTGATAAATATGATTGGTGTGGAAGCAATTCCCAGCGCAATTCGTTTAAAACATCCTTTCTTTTATAAAAATTTAAGATATGTATGCGTATAATAAAATAATATAAATTGTCTTAGTATTAAAGTAATATACATATGTATAATAGGTGGTATAATCTTTCGCCGGCTTGCTTTCTAGCTCGTACGGTACATGGACAACTGACGTCAATTTTGAATGTGGATACTCAACATATAGGCTTCATTACAGCTGAAGAAGTTCAGGCGTCTGCCAAGAAGCTTGCCTCACCTACGACTTGTAGATGATGATTTGCCTAGTTTTTTAACGAAAGCTTTGTTAAAGTTCGTATATGTACATAGCATCGGCTTGTTGATGTATATTAAGTTGCTCACTAGTGAATTGAGTAATCTTGACCAGGTTGGTAACAGTAAGCCTCCAAGAATAAAAATAGGTTCATGCTGATTAATTACTAACAACAATTTATCATGGAGGACAAGTTCGAATATTTTAGCGAAATTCGGCAGATAGGTCTATAGTTATTGGTATCTAAGCGATCCTCTTTCTTAAACAATGCTAGTTTTCCAACTATTTGGAAACGTTTACCTTTAAATATATAAATTGAAAGACGTTAATCGATTTTCGGAGATTTCAGACCCTATTTAAACAAAAACAAATTATAGGTTTTTGTGATTTAGCCACATCTGCTATTGCAAAATCAGCAATATGGAAATACGTCTGTATTAGTCAAGTAACTGAATTAAACTTAATAAAATTGCACGAGATAGCTGTGTAAATGTGTCGAAACTTATCTTGAACAATACCGTGACCTATAAGATTTACACAACCTAGATGATAGAAAGATAATAGGCATGTCTATACATCATTCAGTTCTTGAACTGGATTTTCTCCATTCTTTCCTGTAAGCAGTTTTCTTTTTTTCGTTTGAAATTTTTTTTTCCATTATATCTTCTGCTATGGCATCTAACTACTTTTCTCACGACTTTCCTTTCCTTTTTATGCCTTCAGGTTGCCCTCATTTAATGTTTAATAGCCATGTCATTTATATACAAAATATGCCCCCATCACTAAAATGTTGTGTGTACTACTTGACTTATTGTTTCCCGAATAGATCGTAAATTTTTTGATTATTTCTCTTTTTCTATCAATCTTCAGTTTTCTTTCCGTCATAAATCTTGCGTAAAATCTTTCTTTTCCAGATTTCAATATTTTTTTGGTATTTTTTACAATTGTTCAGGGTTTACAGTACAGTTTTATAAAGTCTTACTTTAGATTGTACAGACGGAAGTTCCAGCTTTGATAGCACGTTCATTGCCAAGCTTCGTTCAATGTGAAGATGTTGACACTTTTGTTGGTATGTACTGCCAAGTGTTCCGACGTTTTACGCTTATTTTAGTTTTTCGTTTTTATGTCCTTTTTGAATTTTTGAACCTTTTTAGTCCAGCTATAATTTCTTCGTTAATTATTCATCTCATAACAGTTTACTTTTATTTCTAGTAAGTAACATTACGTCATCAGTACAGGCTAAACATTGACAGCGTTTTATTATTAAGTTGAATCATACTTATGCGCTATTATGCTTGAATATCTCTGTATGTGCAGTTGTCTGTCTTTATCACGTCGTAGACGGGATCGTTGTTTTCTGGAGTGACTGCAGTGGCAAACCGTCCTTCACAATGCTCGTCTTTGAGCGAACCATGTCCACGCTGGAACTCGTTGTGCCACCATTCAATAGTTGCAAAGGATTGTGCTTCATCGACAAACAATCGCTTCATCTTTTGCGAACACCCTTGTCGAGTGATACCGTCTTTAATATCGTAGAAATTCGTGGCTCGAAAATTTTCGCTCGTTAATTCCATTTTTCGCAAAACTCACTTTATCTAAAAAATTACTAAAAAGAGGCAACAGCATATACTAGCAATCTGTAAATGCTATTTGCTATTTGCTACTTCTGACAGCGTTACCGAGAAGTATAGCTGAACCGCAAAACTTTTAAAACAACCTACGTATATTTGTATTTATACTTTACTGGTCGTACAGTAATATAGCGTACATTTTAAGTTACATCTATTTTAAGTAATTGTTATTGGTCGATTGAACTATACGCGACTCTAAAATCAATAAGAAACAAATTAGTTGTTGTCTACTTTTACAATAACGTACATTACTAATATTTCGGCTAAAGAAGTCCTAGGTAGATCAGTCCAGAATAATTCAATAATGGATAGGAGCTGAAAATATAGGAATATTACGCTGATCCCCTAAAGCTCTTATTTAAACCAAATAGAAAATCTTTGGGGATTCTTATATTGTACATTGTATTGCGTCTTTGTTCATGCAGATGTTTATTCATAAAATTCGCGGTTAAAACGCCTGCGGGTATTCCCCGAAATGCGGAAATTAGTGCGTGAGAATTTTGACGATATTTAAAGGGAAAACTTTTTTCCAATTCAATGTACACTCTGCTGAAAAAGTAAAAAAAGAAAAGTCTCCGACTGGTCATGGCTAAATATTGCTTTCTAAGAACCACAGATCGTTGTTTTTAAAAATATATGTACTTAGCTTGTACTTATCTAATAATATTAATTCGTTTAACAACTTCAATGGTGCCTTTTTTTGCAGATAATTCTATCTTGTGTGCCAGAGTTCTAATATCAATTTTCTAAAACCTTTCATTAATTTATTTAAAATATTTCTCGAGTATTAGTTCTTTTAATATTGTTAAGGGCACTTTCTGTTTTGAAAGGCGTTCATAATTGAAATAAACCACATAAATGTTTTCAGCAATTTTATTTTGAACAGCGAAGTATTCAGTATGTGGAAATACATGTGCATAAAATTCTACAAGTATAAATATAGCAGTTCAAATACTAAATAGAAAAGAATCAGTTCAAATCGTTCTATACGTATTATTATCCGTTCAAATACGTACGCAACGAAACAGTTTAAAATATCTCGCTTCGCGTGTAACGTTCCAAGGAACCCATGCACTTCCAATAGAGCGGAAATGTTTGACACTGTCAACCTTGTACGTATTGGGGAAGCGTCAATAATTACCCGGCAGTAACAGTGACGCAGCCGGTCAGGTAGACTGGTCTCGGTCCCCTGACGTATAATGTATATACGACGACAAAAGTTGCTGCCGCCAGTATGTGTGTGTTAATTTACTTATAATAAGAAAGATAAATATATTTAATATATAAAATACATCACAATATACATAAAATAATAATAATAAACATAAAACGCACAATATACATAACATACATTCAAAATAAAAATAAGTTATTTTAAATTGTGTATTAGTGTCTTTATTTTGCCATGCAATTTTTATTTCTAAAATAAATATATGGAAAAAGTCCGACAAAAGTTTCATTTAATATAACATGCATACCTAATAAAATTGTTAATGAAAATCTGCAATTGGGAGAGTTGGTTTTGATTTTCTTCTTGAAAAAAGTGTTACCGAGTAAGATAGTAGTTAACGCAATAGTTACAAATGTATATGTTAGTAGTATAATAATATAAGTTATGATAATTTCAAAAAAAAAATGTATACACGTGTAATTAAATTCCTTCTCAAATTAAGCATTGTTTGTATGATGTTTATGAAGAATTTTCTCTCTCTTTCTCTACTATAAAAGAATGGGCAAGAAATTTCTGTGGAGAAAACGCTCATTGATGATTTAATAAAGTAAGTTCAAACGTTTTCAAATTAAGCGTCATTTGGATAATGTTTTATCCAATAGGCAAAAGATTCATACAGAAGAAACGTTCCTTGAGGGGGATGGGAGACTAGCCATTGTTGAAAATTTAGTACCTCTGAGTGTCTAACTCAAGTTAAAGAGATGTTAGCAATTACGCAACTTTAGGTTATTTGAAGGTAGTTGGCGAAACTTCTTAAAACTTTCTGAAATGAATAGCAGAAATTCTGCAATCAATTGTTACCGGTGATAAAACAATAGTGTTTTTTACGAACCCTCATGAAAAATGGAGTCCTAAAGGAAGAGGGATGTATGTAAATCTATAGTCTTTCGATTGAAGACGAAACTTGAATATTGATGATTGATATTAAAGAAATACTAAAATAAATGCCAAAACGCGCACAGTGTGCGTTTTGGCTTTCGATGGTACAGATCGTGTATAGAATTTGTTTCGTGCGGGTGTTTGCCATAGTTTTCCAGGTGCGACACTGTTTAATTATCTACTGATGATGACAATTTAGTTGTCGAAACACATTAATCAGTGATTCAGTGATTATAAAAACCTAGAGTGGAAAGAAATTCATTTGTATTGAATATCGTAATGTCATATATTAACTATCATTTGTTTGTTTAAATTAGATAATTATTAAATAAATGTAACGCGATGGATTGGATACACTTATGGTAATATTTAGCTTCACTCTGTATACTAATGTTAATACTTGCATACAAGACACGAAATGCGGGTTACTTAAGACTGGCGAATTTAAGCAGAGCACGATTAGAGACAAAACCCGTGAGATTAGAAGAGAAAAAAGTAAAGAAAGACAAGTAAAATACATGAAAACCATAGGCCAAGTATCCTGGGAGTGGGAATTAACAATTAAGAAATTGTATTATTTCTAATGCGAAGTAAATAGAATTATCAATTACCGCGGTTCGTATTCAGGTCATGTCTAACGAGTTCATGTCTCGGTGAATTATATCAATGTTACCCCTACGGTTGTGACTTACATTAGTGTAGAAATAAAATACTTACTGGACGTTGCGTTGCCTGTCTCGCCCGCCTCCTGCCCGTCCAACGGCATCTCCCTTCATCCTGCATTCCCCATTTATATGTGAGACACGAATTTTTAGGGTTAGTCCAATAAAAAAAAATAAAATAAAAACTACTTCCGACTCTTTTCTGTTTTTGTTAAAGTGTTTATTTTTTGACGATTTTATCGACATTTCTTGTTTTTATTTTCATCTTGAAAATACAAGGTCCATATTTTATTTAAAAAAGAACAAATCGGAAATATTCATTTTTACCATACACCTAAAACTTTAATTAGATAAACTGAATTTACATTTTGTATGGAAGCGAATAAGAAAAATATACGAACTCTATTAAAGAATATAAACACAAATAAAGGAACAAAATTAATTTTTTCTAAATGTGAAAAATATTGAAGCAATAAATACTGTCCGTATTTTAATGGCACATCAACAAATATAAACTCATTGTATTCGTCGAATAAAATTGAACTATATACATATGTATGTATTTTCAAAAAGTACAGAAAAGTTTCCAAACGATTTACGAGATGTGATTAAACAAAATCGAACCGACCGTTCTGCAGACAAGCACGGCAAAGTCAAATAGTACACGGCTCTGTCACGTCTTTCTATTGCTGTCATCGTCAAGGTGGTATGCCGCTTAGTTGAGCCGTGGCCTTTATTGGGAGTAGACTTTACATCTGTGCTCCGTCGAGATCGTGTATATTAATTGGGAATCTGAAGGTCAAACTGTGAACAAACATTACTATATTAAGGAGTCATAAGTCATGGTGTCTTTATCAGGACAATGCTCCGGCCCATACTGTCTCTCAAGAAGCTTTTGGTCAAGTATGGGATCTCTATATTAAAACATGTAACTTTTTTCTATTCAAGGTCAAACTGTAAACTAACATTACTACATTAAGGTTCTAACTACCCTTTGTGAGTAAGAAGACCATCTGAATTGTGCAATAATAAATAATGTTGTCTTCATCAGGACAATGCTTCGGCCTATACTGCCTTTCAAGAAGCTTGTGGTCAAGCATTGGAACCTCATGTTAAGAACATTCACTTTATTGACCGGATCTTGCTCCGTGTTATTTTTTTTCTATTCCTCAAGGGCATATCAGCACTAAAAAAAAATTAGATTTGAGAGAGTGGAAGCTGTGCGACAAAAAGTGACACGCTTTAAAAAAAATGATTTACGACTGCTTTGATCAATGGAAAATTCTTATGGAGCAGTGTAAGGATCGTGAAGGATAGTATATTGAAGAGGATAATGTTAAAAGAGAAAACCAATGAAACATACCACATTTATAAGATGTGTTAGCCTCTTTTATAACCACAAAGTTGTAAACGATTGGACCAATCGTCTATAAATTTAGGCAATGTTTTTGCTGCAGTTTCAAGACTTCGTTTCGACAAATTTGGAAGACGTTTCTTACCAAATGGCTGGCCAATTGAAAACTTTAATAAACTTAAGAACCTTACTATCTGCTTCTGGCCTTCCGGGCTGGAACCGCGTCACTGGTATAAGTGTCGACATTTCGTACCCACTCGTATGGGACATCTTCAGGGATCAACTACTGCTACTGTCTGTCGCGCTGAAACTAGTGTAAGTCGATGGTGGACAGGTTTATATGGGTAATGGGTCATGGGTCGATGGAGCGTTACGGTTGCGGTTAGGTTGTTTGGAGATGCAAGATTGCTAGGCGTTAGTAGGGGTAGCCATCATCACGGTTAAGGTTATTGGAGTGCTTAGAGATCTCTATAGGTTCGCGGATTTTGCGACCATAGTAATGGTTAGTACGGGACAGAATCTTGGTAGAATTAAATTGGATATATACCAGTGCTTCACCAGAATTTCTAGTATAATTTTTTTGGTATACTTGGGCCGATGTTTTTATCCATATATCAAAATTGTTCTGGGTGCGACGTTCATTCATGGGATAAGATTGTTCGCTTTCGATTCTTGCACGAACTGATAGTGTTTAAGGTACGTGTAGTGCATGGATGATTAGCACGAGAGCGACCGACATCTGCAGTTTTCGAAAACGTTCAAGAAAGAAGGTTGACTAAATTCTGTCGAATGCTCTTTCTCACTTTGTACAATGCAATAATAGCGATGCAATTGTGGTGTTCACTGAACGGCTACCGAAGAAATACTGACGTATAACATATTCCCCATATCTTCACGCTGTTACGAAATATTCTTCGATTTATAAACTAGTGGCTAGCCTGTGTACATAGAAGACCAACATGGTTATGTGCGGTGTTCTATAAAAACTTTATACAGTTAATTTCCCTTTATATTTCATGTTAAACATTTGTAGGAGAACGTCAAAAATTAAATCCTTGGGTGGGGAAGTACCGTCAATTTCATAAAATAAATATTTGAGAGACGTCGTATTTTCTCTATAAGCAATGTGTGGGATTTATAAAAAAGATTTGAAACCAGTCTAGCATATTTGAACTTCTAACGTAGATGTATTATAAAGAGCTAGCGATATTAGCCTGAAAGGATCTCGACTTTTGTGTAACGAAGTTTTAAATTTTGAAAGCAGGTGATACGATACAGTTTCGATGTACGAATGTAAAGCAAGGACAGAAATATATAAATAGATACTAGATATATAATAGAAAAACATAGTGGAGTATTGTGTCGAAATACTAAACTCGAAAACTTAAATTATCATCGAACAATCTTATCAATTTGCTATTATAAATAATTATTATTCCAGATTTTACTAATCTTTTTAAATATTTTTTAATCAACATCGAAAGCATAATTTTTTAAAATTAATATGATTAAACAATTCATTCATGAAGAGAATTAAACATAAAAGGTTCTAGGTTTGAGAATTTAGGTATTCCAGATACTGTTGTGAATACTTTGAACTTAAGTCTATGGGCTGTATTTAGAACATATAATAAAAGTGATTGTTTCGAGAAACTGTCCAGTTACATTCTTCTAACGTAAATTTACTTTTAGCTTCTTTGATGACACCACCACTTAGAAGTGATTGAACTCAACGTGTGATTAGGTGTGTTTTCTGAACATCTGAACAATTTCGTTATTGCAGGGTGTTTAACTTTTGTGCACCATGGTTGTGCATTGCATTTTAGCATATGTCAATCAATAATACAAAGGGTACTAGGAAAGTTTTGCAGTACAGCTTTGTTTATTTAATTTTTTCAAAGTAATTTCCTCTACACTCAATACACCTCTTCAGCCTCCGAAGCCAATCTTTAAACCCGTTCTGCCAAGTTTCACTAGGGAGTAAAGCACACTCGTTGTCCCAAGCCCGCAGAACGTCCTCATCATTGGAAAGCCGCCTTCCTTTTAGCTTCATTTTCACATGCGGGAACAGTGCAAAGTCGCAGGGAGCAAGATCTGGACTGTTGGGATGGTGCTCGAGAAGTTCCAACCCTGTCATGGTCAAATATTCGATGCACGGTTTGGCGCGGTGAGCTGCAGCATTATCGTGATGGAGAAACCAGGTGTCCATTCCTGACTTTGGCCGCAGTTTCTTCATAGATCCAATGACTTTAGGCAGGCACTGTTCAGTATACCACTTAGCTATGACTGTCTTCTGTGTGTTCAAAACGACACGTCTTTCTTCTTTACAGATTGGGATTTTCTGACAACTACGGGTGTGTCCTCATCATCAAAGACCCAAACTTTGTTTTGAGCTTTGGTCGGCACATCGTAATAGTACAGCCAAGTCTCGTCACCTGTCACGATGTTGTTCACGTACCGAGATTGTCCCTTTTAGCATCTCTCGGCACCAAGTCACACGTCGTGTCATCTGCTCTTCAGTCAGTCGATGCGGCACTCAGAGAGAACAAAGTTTTTTCACGTGCAAACGATCATGCAGAATCGAACGAATTGTTGGTGCATTTAGGCCTGAAGTACCGTCTATCTGTTGGTAGGTCACTCACCTGCCAAGCATTTTCCTCACAGTAGTAACGTTTTCCTCCGTAGCTGACGTTTGTGGTCTTCCTAGCCTCCACAGTTAAATTTCCCCTTTGGAATTCTCTATACCACCTGAGTATCGTTGTGCGATGTGGACAAACATCACCTAGTGCAAGAGTCATTTCTTCGAAGCACTGGTCTATGTTTAAACCACGCACGAAATTATAACGCAAAACTGCCCTTATCTCATTTCGTGACCACGATGCCACTCTCACTGCTAATGAATAACTGAGCCCATCGACATGACGCGGCGGCTACTATGCACGTATGAACATGTCTCAACATGCAGCAACAAGCAGCTTCCCACGATTCATTGTTGTGTCATATTGCAAAACTTTCCTAGTACCCTTTGTATATATGCGGATACCTGAAAACATTTAATGGAGTATGACAACATTTCTGAATGATTTACGGAAAAATTATTTTGTTAAATAATCCCATAATTTTCCGTTACTAAAATTTTTCAGAACAGTTCTCATATATACATTATTCCTTTAATGTAAACGGCGTTTATCTTTCATTATTCTTGTCTTTTATACTGAACTAAACTTGCTTTTTCCTAGATTTTGTCTTATATAGCGAATAAATGCTTTCTGTCGGGTATAGGTTACAATATTACTCGAGCTTTTTCTTTATATTTGAATAAGAAATAGAACAAAATGAAACGTGGTGTGATATTATTATTATATTACTTTTAAATATTTATAGACTATAGTTCTTAGATTTTGAATGGCATTGTATATGCATATATTAGTCCAAGGGTAGGTATGGTTGAAAGTAAAATTTCGCCTAATTAAGCCGAACTGATGTTTTCGTTTTAATAAAGGACTATGGGTGGAGTTATGAATATAGTATCTATACTACCTCATTCAACAGATAGATCTTTACTCATGCGTGTTTATTTTATGAGTTAATTTTCATCAAACTTGACTTTGATGTATGTATTAACATACGGATATATCCAATCGATAGATTAAAATTAAAACATAATTTTATATTTTTATAAACATAGTCGATTATTGATTCTTGTTAATATAATATGAAAGCGTAACTGGAATATAGAAAAATATATGTAGCGGAACATAGAATAGCGTTTATATTTATTGTATATATTTATTAACTCGCTACATCATTATATAAATTTACATCAAACAAGAATAATCGAATGGATTTTATAGTTGGTACATATATATGTATTTGGATACACAAAGGAAAGGGCAGCTAATTAATACACATCTGTAAACCGCAGTTTCCTGGTATTACCTCTCATCAGTATGGATTTTGTGTCGCAAATAATGTCCCTTCGTTTCATGCAAGGTCGCAACTTATTAATATTATACTAATTTAATCTAGGAACATTGCCAATTACTTCTCATTTTAGAAATAATCACAGAAATATTTTAATACCGTTAATTAAGTAATAGTAGAATATTAAATTAAAAACTTCTTTAAAAAATATTTTCTTTAACTTCGTCGTTTTGTTCTAGAAATATCGTCTATATTCGTAAAGAAATTGCCATCGTCCATTCGTTTGTTATGAATGTGTGTTCGTTCTTCGATTTTAAAAGTACAATGAATTGAGAAAAAAAATCCATCAAATTTTGTATGTCCAACGAAATTAGCGCCACTTAAAATATTTTTCGGTGATGTTTGTTTATCGAAAATATAAAGAATACTGCAAAAGTTCTGCAATATTGGGCAACTGATTGTTGTACTCTATGACAAGTTCAGTATAGGCTGAGATCTGTTCAAGTCTACACTTACAATATAGGCGATATTTCTAGAACAAAATGTCGAAATTAAAGAAAATATTTTTCTAATTAACTTTTTAAATAAGTATTCCTTAATTAACAATATTAAGGTGTCTCTATGGTCATTTCTAAAATGAAGAGAATTAATGGCCAACGTTCCTAGATTAAATTAGTATAATATTAATAAGTTGCGACATTGCATGAAACGAAGAGACATTATTTAAGGTACAAAATGCATACTGACGAGAGGTAATACCAGGAAACTGCGGGTTACAGATGCGTATTAATTAGCTGTCCTCTTCTTTGTGTATCCATATACAATACACATATCAACGATAAAATCTATTTGATTATTTATGTTCGATGTACATTTATGCAATGCCGCAGTGAGTTAATAAATATACACAATAACTATAAACGTTATTCTATGGCTAAATATATTTTTCTACGTTCCAGTTACAAAGGGTACTAGGAAAGTTTTGCAATATGATGCAACAATGAATCGTAGAAAGCTGCTTGTTGCTGCATGTTGAGACATGTTCATACGTGCATAGTAGCCGCCGCGCCATGTAGATGGGCTCAGTTATTCATTAGCAGTGAGAGTGTAAAGTGCTCGCGTTGGCATCCTGGTCACGAAATATGATAAGGACAGTTTTGCGTTATAATTTCGTGCGTGGTTTAAACATAGACCAGTGCTTCGAAGAAATGACTCTTGCACTAGGTAATGTTTGTCCACATCGCACAACGATATTCAGGTGGTATAGAGAATTTCAAAGGGGAAATTTAACTGTGGAGGATGCTGAGAGACTGGGAAGGCCACGAATGTCAGTTACGGAGGAAAACGTTACTACTGTGAGGAAAATGCTTGGCTAGGACAGACGAGTGACCGACCAACAGATAGAAGGTACTTCAGGCCTAAATGCACCAGCAATTCGTTCGATTCTGCATGATCATTTGCACGTGAAGAAACTGGGTGCCGCATCGACTGACTGAAGAGCAGATGACTCGACGTGAGACTTGGTACCGGGAGATGCTAAAAAAGTTTAATAAGGGACAATCTCGGTATGTGAACAACATCGTGACAGGTGACGAGACTTGGCTGTACTACTACGACGTGCCGACCAAAGCTCAAAACAAAGTTTGGGTCTTTGATGATGAGGACGCACCCGTAGTTGTTGGACACACAGAAGACAGTCACAGCTAAGTGATATACTGAACAGTGCCTGTCTAAAGTCAATGGATCTATGAAGAACCTCCGGCCAAAGTCAAGAATGGACACCTGGTTCCTCCATCACGATAATGCTCTAACTCACCGCGCCAAAGCCTGCACCGAATATTTGACCGCGACAGGATTAAAATTTCTCGAGCACCCTCCCTACAGACCAGATCTTGCTCCCTGCGTCTTTGCACTGTTCTCGCATGTGAAAATGAAGCTAAAAGGGAGGTGGTTTTCCAGTGATGTGGACCTTCTGCGGGCTTGGGACAACTAGTGTGCTTTACTCCCTAGCGAAACTTGGCAGAACTGGTTTAAAGTTTGGTTTCGGAGGATGGAGAGGTGTATTGAGTGTAGAGGAAATTTTATTGAAAAAATTAAATAAACGAAGCTGTATTGCAAAACTTTCCTAGTACCCTTTGTAAGTTTTCATGTTCACGAGGATCAATAATCGCCTATGTTCATAAAAATATAAAATTATGAATTAATTTGATTCTATTGATTGGATATATCCGTATGTTAATAAACCTCGAAGTAAAGTTTGTTGAAAAGTAAAGTATAAAATAAACCCGCATGAGTAAAGATCTATCTGGTGAATGAGGCAGTATAGATACTATATTCATAACCCCACCCATAAGCCTTTAGTAAAACGAAAACACCAGTTTGGTTCAAACAGGAGAAATTTTATTCTCCAACCCTTGTACTAATATATTTTGCTCGTGGATTAAATTTTGGAACTGTTTGGAAAAAATACTTCCTGGGTTAGAAGATGATTGTTTACATCATAAGGCCGTATTCATGTGGTATAAGAAGCTCCAGAGAGGAAATTTTGATTTTGAAAACATTTTGTCTCGTCCGTTACCAAAGAGAATATCGATGGTATCGAGAAGATGCTCAAGCTCGATACGTCTTATTGTGAGAAAGAAAAACGTTTGGGAATTCATGCACCGGCAATTCGTACCATTCTGTACGTGTACCTCATTCATACCTTAACCGATGAGCAGCTTGCACGACGTGCTTCGTGATGTCGCCATGAGAAGTTTAAAAATGGAATGTTTTATTGCGTTAACAGCATTTTAACAGGCGACGAAACCTGGTTTTACTACTACGACCTGTTTATTAAAGCACAGAACAAAATTTAACTCTTTGATGCCGAAAGTATGCTCGTATCTACACGCCACGGAGATTGCAAAAATGATTTGTCAAGAAGAAAATGGTGAATGTCTTCTTTAGGGAGCGAAGAGTTGTGGATACGTGGTTCTGGCAACACAACGAACAGTTACTGCAAAGTGGTACACCGAGAAGTGTCTGTCTAGAGTTACTGAAGCCTTCAAAACATTCGTCTTCTTTTGAGATCAAGCACTTGCACCAACGTCAGACGAAGGTGTTGGAATTTTACAGATTTTGCGCCATGCGACTTTGCGATGTTTTTTTTTACGAGAAGGATAGGCTAAAAGGGAAAAAAATTACAACGATCAGAATCTTCATTCAGAAGACACGCGTAGGAGTTGGTTTGATGACAGGCATTAAACAATGGACAAATGCACAAGATGTGGTGGAAATTATTTTGAAAAATTATGAAAATTTAAGCTCTTTCGCAAAATTTATCTATTTCCTTTTATAGCAGCGTTCGGTACAATTTAAGAATCCGATTTCAGATTGAAGTTTTGAAGGCAAATTAGTTAAAATGTGGAGTATATTAGGCGATTATGACTGAAATAAATTTAAATTAATAAATTAATCTGTTACGAGTATATCGTAACCGTTTTGATATTTTTTGAATGCAGACGTATTTTTCAACTTGTTTTTAATTTAACAACGAGATACTGTATATATTATTTATTTGCCATTTGACTGAGATAAATCCACCAAAACCCATTTATAACGTAAATTGAATGTTTTTCTGTTTCTCTTGTATCATTATAAAAATATAGAAAATCAATAGAATTAAAAGCTTCAGATAAAAGTTCATGTTTTATAAATAGATTTTACGACAATATAGAGTAGCGTGTATCGGAGTTTGTAAGTACTCCGTAAGATATAAATATTTTTCTTAGTATTTAAAAATTAAAATATTTAAATATTTATCAAAGCATTTAGCAGTATAAACCTTTTACGAACTTTCTTGAGAACACCAACAAATATATGTGTAGAATACGATATCGATGTAAAAAAAGGAAGTCAGATCCTCTTTGCCTGAAAAATCTCTCAAAACAAACGAACATTCTGTTGTTGTATACACGGTCGTTGTTTTCAGTCTATGCCATGCATTTACAGAAGTGTTTACAATCTGCCCATTGTGTTTTGCCTTTTATGTTCTCTGATGGTTGTACAATATCATCAGAAAACCCCAGCCACAATTGTTCTTTCGAAACGTAATAATTTTCAGTTTCTTCCTTTAATGAGTTGAGATATGTGCACCAGTCAATATTACTTCGGGAACTTTTTCACGATATTTCGATAAGTTTTTATACAATAATTGTGGTATCGATATAATTAATTTAATGTGTTATTCTTATATCATTTCTTATATAAGGAATATGTACAATTCTTGTACACAAATAAATTTACCGTTATGGTTATTTACTGAATTATAATTACATAAATATTGTGGAAACCCATATTATGTTGGTTCTAAATAATTAGAAGATATTTTAGAAAATTTTTTCAACTCGCGTCCTATATCATACAGTCAAACTACCAACACTAATACCACATACTCTACGATAAATATAGCAAATATGAAATTATTTTTGAACTGAAGAAAAAGTACAATCGAGAATTAGATGGCACTTATGAAAGCTTTTAAGCAATGTATACGACTTAAAAGTAGGGCAGAAACAAAGAAAGAATATAAACTTTTGTCCAAATGGACTAGAAGATGGTTTTGCTTCCTGATTTGTGCTGCTTTCATTGTTTGATAATTAAACGTATCAGCGCGTTTATTATTCGAAAAATATTCCGAATTGCTTAGAAATAAACGCTTTTTTGAATTCAATTATTCCAAAAGACGAGAACAAATTCACTCTCATCAGTGATTTATGATTCTGCTTGTACGTGTGAAAAAAGGATTTGCCATCAAGTACTTTACTCTCCTTTTAGTTCGAAACCAATTTATAGTCTCAATTATTTTTTTTGCCCAAATTGAAGTTGCTATTGAGAGAACACGTTCTTGAAGATGAAGAAATATACTGGAATCCATCGAATCTTGATAAATTTTGGCCACGTCGTGACACTCGTGTTAATGGAGAACAGATTTACTTTGAAAAAACATAGATTGCTTGCAGGGTTTGTGTTCCTCGGTTTAATTATAGAAGGATGGTTTAATAACTACGTAGCCTAATAAAGGAAACGTTTTCTTTGACAAAAAATATTTTATTTATCAATATAATCTCCTATTCGCTGAACGCACTTATTCCAATGATACTTCGAATTAACAATGCCTATAGGTTGACGAACTCAAATTCTCGAAATAGCTATTTATAGCAGCGGTTACTTCGGAATAAGACGAAAATCTCTTTCTGGCTAATAATTTATTCAATTTTATAAACACTGGTAGCCAACTTTGGGGAATATGGCGAATGAAGCACTAATTCAAATCTCATTCTGTGAATTTTGGCCGTAGCGATCATAGATTTATGAGTATGTGCGTGATTCCGATGGAAAAATACTTTTTTCTTTGTCAAATGAGACTGCTTCTATTTGAATTCAAGATACCCATTGTTCCTGCTATTTCGCGTACTTCTACTCGTCTGTCGTCTAATATGATACTATGGACGTTTAATCATATCCGCGGTAGTAGCTTTCTTTGAATGTTCACTGCGTAGTGCAACTTTTAATGCTCAGAAGACCACGTTTAAATTTGTAAACCCAGTATTAACCATTGAAAATGAAGAGTCGGTCTCTAATAGTGTCGAATCTAACTGTGTTTTGCCTTTTAGGCCTTTAAAATGAAAGATACTTTCTCACTGTGTGCTACTTAATTTTTTTCAGTTTTTTTTGCAAAATTATGGCTCGTTCTCAAGCGCAGATCAATTGACAGATCGCTCTGTATTCTCATACTTAACCTAGTAAAAGATGGTTCTACAAAGGGTACTAGGAAAGAAACTAAAAAAAGCAATACAATTTTCACATGCGGGAACAGTGCAAAGTCGCAGGGAGCAAGATCGGGACTGTAGGGAGGGTGCTCGAGGAGTTTCAATCTTGTCGTGGACCAATATTCGGTGAAGGCTTTGGCGCGGTGAGCTGGAGCATTATAGTGATGGAGGAACCGGCTGTCTATTCTTGACTTTGGTCGCAGGTTCTGCATAGACCCAATGACTTTAGGCAGGCACCGGTTAGTATACCGCTTAGCTGCGACTGTCTCCTGTGTGTCCAAAACGACGCGTTCAACAATTCTATTTTATTTGAAAAATACAGCTATCACTTTCTTCTTTACAGATCGGGATTTTCTGAAAACTACGGGTACACACCAGTAGTTGTCAGAAAATCCCGGACACCCTCATCATCAAAGACCTAAACTTTGTTTTGAGCTTTGATCGACACATCGTAATAGTACAGCCATGTCTCGTCACCTGTCACGATGTTGTTCACATACTGAGATTGTCCCTTATTAAACTTTTTTAGCATCTCCCGGCACCAAGTCGCACGTCGTGTCATCTGCTCCTCAGTCAGTCGATGCGGTACCCACAGAAAACAAAGTTTCT